>OV725078.1:105299358-105317452 GCA_928085145.1 Nezara viridula | reverse complement strand
TTAAATTTATATCTTAAGCTGTTTTATATTATGTAGTATTTGATGAGAGACTGTTTTTTTTGAACTGTGCACTCGACTCTGGACTTCTCAAGCGAAAATGTTTTGTTTATCCCCGGAAAACTTTTAACGATAAAATCTGGTTTGGTGAGGAGTGCAGGGAATGTTTTAAAACATTAAAGCGTGAAGGTTATTCACAGGAAAATGTAAATCTTTTTTCTAAAGTAAAAAACAAAACAAACAGAGTGGAACTGCAGCAAAAAAATATATATTTTGGTTGCCTTTTAGACTCATTATCAGTTGTCAATGATGTTATATTGTTTTGACAAACTGTAAAACAATTTAATACGCCGAATACAGGTGAAGTTGCGGTTTCTACTGAACAATTTATCTCATTTTATAAAGAATTTTACGCTGGAAAGGTCTCTATCTCTGACTTTTTATCTACCAACTCTGTTTTAGAATTAAATAATCCTATCAATTCGGACCAACTTCAGAAAGCAATTAGAAAAAACAAATTGAAAAAAAGCATCTGACACCAATCAGTTGCCGAATGAAGTTTATAAACTTATGCCTCCGATGATCTTTAGGTAGTGGTAATTGGGACCACTACCGCTTTAACGTTTTTAACAAGGTTTTTCAAAATACGATTGTTCCGGAAAAATGGAGTGAAATTCTCCTACTCTATTTATATAAAAAATGCGATGCTAAAGACCCCTACAGAGGAATAGAACTAATAAACTGTGTTTTTGAACTGTTTACAACTATTCTAACTGATAGAATTACCCAACGGGCGTAACATCAATACTTGATTTCAGAAGAACAAAATGGTTTTAGGGCGGGTTGAGGCTGCATTGATAGTATTTTTAACTTTAAATTCTGAAATGAATATTTCAATGGGCTACAAAGGCAAAAAGATATTGGCGGCATTTTTTGACTTTAAGCGGGCATTTGATTCATTGGATTACACAAAATTGTGGCAAAAACTTCAGAGCTCCGGATTGAGTTCTAAACTAATAAATATTTTACGATAATTATACAAACAAGCTACTATAATTTTAAAGTATTAACTTAATATGGAATCAGTTAAAATCAGTCAAGGAGTATTACAGGGAGATTCCCTTAGTCCTGTAATATTTTCATTATTCATTTCAGATATAATGTATCATTTTAAAAATGATGGATGTACTGGAATAAATATTGACCATACAACAGAAATATCCGAAATGATATATGCGGATGATTTAGTTTTACTTGATAATGGTTGGGTCGGAACTAAAAAGAAATTAGTTTCTCTGCACAAGTTTTGTCAATTAAAATCGTTAATTGTTAATATCGAAAAGACAAAATGTGTGATTTTCAAAAACGGTGGTAATATGAATAAAGTTAAACCTCTCTTCTATAACAAATTTAAAATTGATATAACTAAACATTATAATTATTCAGGAGTGTTTTTTTCATCATCGGGTTTATTTTTTCAGGTAGCAGTCAATTTCGTCAAAAAATCACAGTTGGCTTCATATAGAGTTCGGGAAATCTTGTTGGGGTCAAGATCAGATTCTCTGGATACCAAATTTAAATTGTTAAATACCATGGTGAATTCCGTTCTTTTCTACTCAGCGGAGGTTTGGGCTCCATTATACTATCACGAAATAGAGCGCGTTGCATTGAGTTATTTTAAAGCAATATATCATTGGCCATGTAATTATTTTAAGACGTTTTGTATTTTTTTTTTTAATATCTATCAAGTGGTAAACGGCTCTGAAGATCGCCCGGCGCCTCGAAGGTGCCCCTTTCTTGTCGGCGCCTTGGTTCGACTGCCCCGGTTGCAGCTGCCACTGCTGTTACGCGAGATGTTTAATCGTTCACTACGAAGCTGTTTTGATTTCAATGACTGTTGGAGAATAGGTGAATAAGATCAGTTTATTTAGTGAAAAAATGGATAATCTGGATTTATATACCATCTTTGTTTTGGAAATTTTTAAAGATAGAAAAAATATGTTTCATAGGAAACGTTTTACGTTTCCACAGAAATGTGAAATTCAGCACTTTAAAATCCCAAATAACGAAAATGCAGTTAATATTAAAATTTCAAGAGGATGAGAATAAAGAAATTGTTCTTTAAATTTTTTTTTAAACTGGGTGTATCAATGTTAACCAGACAATTTAGTATCATCATAATATTGCGAATAAGCTGAAAATTAGGTAGCAACTTTTTTTATATATATTATTGTATAACAATGTTTTGTTCTTCGCATATAACTATGAATCCCAGAAATTATTTTTTTATTATTATCTTTTATTGAATAATATACAATCAGCCACTGAGGGGCTATAAGAATTAGGGACTAAGAGTTCTATTCAAACAATAATACAAATAATAGTGAAATAAATATAAATATAAAATGTAAACACCATAATACTGATGAAGAAGAATAAAAGAAAAAAAAAAAAATAACATTAACATAAAAAGAAACTTATAACAATTCATACATATTTACAATATATCATTCCCCAAGAATTCTCCGAGGCCAGGCTTTTTCCCAACATGTGGAAGGCAAAGCAAGACTCAGGAGTTCCCAGTGCCCTTTTCAGCCGCATCACTAGTATTAGAAGCATGGAGAATGAAAGAGGGCACTAGAGCCACTGACGCTCGGGTCTTGAGTGGAGAAGCTGGCCATTGCAGGACTCCAGAAGCATATTTACAAGAGGCTCTGGGCCACTGCCGTTTTAACCTTCGTGGAGATTGTAGGGATGAAGGGAGCTGGATTGGGATTGAGTGAGGATTTGGATGATGGATAATGGTTTTGGTTGACAAGTTTGAGATATGGGTGGGATGATGTCGAGGACAAATGGGATGTTAAGGTCATGGTGAGGGTCTTGTTTGTGACATAATATGGGGCATTGACTATTGTTTAAGTACTTTGGATGGAAGGATTGGTAATGGTTTGATATTCGAATGTTTAGCAGTTCCCCCACAGTTAAGTCCGAGGTCAGATAGGTTTTCAGTATGGTCTTGTAGATTAAAAGTTATTTCAATCGAAAGATGGGATGTCCATACTTATAATCTATACAGTGGCCATATCGTCGGGTTTAAGTTCTTGGCTTTTAAGTCTTGGTTTGTGGTTCAAGTTAGTCTTTTGTCAAGAAGGAAGCCCATGGTAACGTGACTGTGCTGAGTAGGGAGTGGAATTGAATTAAAAGGATCTGACGGACAGGGATCAGGTCGCAGGGTAAATGATATGTTTGCATTTTGATCCATTGATTTTGATGCGCAGTTTGTTTGCACCCTGCCTCAAATCGAAGAGAGGTGAGATGTAGGTTTAGAGATGCTATTTGGGATCTGAGTGGGAAGATAGAATAGGCAGTATCATCAGCAACAAGTAGCTAGAAATGTCGTCGGGATTTGTAAGGGATATCGGATGTGAAGAGGATAAGTGAAAACTGGGCCAAGACACTTGCCTTGTGGAAACACCTAGCCTCAACTGGATAGTAAGTGGGAATGGCGGTGTCACAACGGACTTGAAAGGAACGATTTGAGAGGTAGGATTTGAGTGAATAGGTATAAGGATTGGGGTAAATGGGTTTGGAGCTTGAAAAGCAAGCCATCGTGCCACACCCGGTCGAAAGCTGAATCCCAGAAATAGTGTTTTAAATTTATGAGAAAGCCACCAGAATACCCATCCTCTTACCGTCCTATCTCTCTTTTACCCATCATGGGAAAAATCTTGGAAAAACTAATCTTAAAATGCCTGTACCCCATCCTAAATTCTAATCACATAATTATAAACTTATGCCTCCAAATTGGGACCACTACCTCCTTAACCGTTTTAACAAAGTTTTTCAAAATACGTTTGTTCCGGAAAAATGGGGTGAAATTCTTCTACTCCATTTATATAAAAAATGTGATGCTAAAGACCCCGCTAATTACAGAGGAATAGCACTAATAAACTGTGTTGTTAAACTGTTTACAACTATTCTAGCGATAGAATTTGTAAATAACCTACTGAACGTTAAATGTAAAATAAAGATGTTTTGGCGGGAATAGCGAATAGCCTTCCGCTTTTATATCGGGGATTAAGGTTATTTACACTCGTGAATTATTAAAACAAAACCCCGGCACTGGATATAGACTTTTTGAGGGTGTTTAACTGTTGTTGGGAATTCGGGAATCTAATACCTTTTGTGACACTGAGTGAGAAGAAACAATAAGAATATATATATGAAATGTGGGACTTAGTAAATACACTTTGAATGAATTGACTCACCTGGTTTTATTCTTCAATTGTGAGGCCTATAGGACAACTAAATAAAAGACTATTCACTCCTGTCTAACAAAACAATTTATTTTAACAACTGATAATAAATGAATATATAAAGTCTATAACTGTCGGCTTGATATTCTTGGTCTTCAATGTAGTAGCCTCTCTTCCACGATGACGTCTTCTCGTGTTCTGTCCAGGCCTCAAGTGTTTGGTGTCCTCTTCACCATCAGTTCCCAGCTACCTGATCAGACGTTTTTTCTTCTTTTCGATTATTTATCGATATGAGATTTTCCAATTAGCAATTTGTCCACTGCACAATTGAGTACAATTCACAGTGCAACCTCACATTCCTATATATTATATATTCCTTCTCATTCCCTCACACAATGTCGTCTAAAGGAGTAAATACAGGGGGATGTCTACTACAAATTACTCAATGGGTGGAAAATCATAACTTGATTCCAGAAGAACAAAATGGTTTTAGGGCGGGTAAAGGCTGCATTGATAGTATTTTTACTTTAAATTTGGTAATAAATATTTCAATGGGCTACAAAGTCAACAAGATATTGGCGGCATTTGTTGACTTTAAGAGGGAATTTGATTCATTGGATTATACAAAATTGTGGCAAAAACTTCGTAGTCTCGGATTGAGTTCTCAAATAATAAATATTTTACGAGAATTATACAAACAAGCTACTATAATTTTTGATAACTACCGAGTTGTTTTGATTTCAATGAATGTTGGAGAATAGGTGAATAAGATCAGTTTATTTAGTGAAAAAATGGATAATCTGGATTTATATATCATCTTTGTTTTGGAAATTTTTAAAGATAGAAAAAATATGTTTCATAGGAAACGTATTACGTTTCCACAGAAATGTGAAATTCAGCACTTTAAAATCCCAAATAACGAAAATGCAGTTAATATGAAAATTTCAAGAGGATGAGAATAAAGAAATTGTTCTTTAATTTTTTTTTTAAACTGGGTTTATCAATGTTAACCAGACAATTTAGTATCATCATAATATTGCGAATAAGCTGAAAATTAGGTAGCAACTTTTTTTATATATATTATCGTTGAAAAATGTTTTGTTCTTCTAATTTAACTATGAATCCCAGAAATAGTGTTTTAAATTTATGAGAGGACGACTGATTTCTTAATATAACTTTTTTATTGTTTTTGCTTTTTTCTTGAATTGCTTAGCCAGTGGAGGGGGAGTGAGTTCTTCCTTACTGACTATTTCTTCTTTGCAAGTGATATTAAATAATTGATAAGATATCCATAATTAGCCAATTTATTTATAATAGGAACAATTTAAACCAAAAATAGCTAACTAAATTTTTCACAAAATAATGAAATATCGTTTACGGTCCATATCACAACTCTCGATCTCTATAACGTACATTCCAAAAAAAAACAAAAAAAAAAACAGAATACATGTTTTGTTTTTTTAATTCTACCTTTTAATCATTTTGACAACTGTGGCAAAATGAGCATTCGCCAGAGCCTCTAGAGTATTCTCTCCAGAATATGTGCTACCTCCTTCGTGCCAATGACCGAGCCATCTGTTTGCTTTGACAAAATTATATGGACTCTGGACGTAGATGAGGTGTTGTGTTATTAATGTCACTACAAAATGTTCTTCATGCCCCCCTTTTTGTTCTACATACAGCCTTATTATATTCAGTTTGGGCATGCTTATAGATATCCTATCTGCCCGTACTCTTGGAGGCATTAAAGAGTTTTATAGTTGTGGCTGTTAGCTTGCCAAGTTCATAGTTCAACCAGGAAACATTCCTGTTGGGTCTGACATTATTATTGTCAGTGTAAGACCTCATAATTCCTTCATATAATGAGGAGTTCAGGCATTCCAAATGCCAAAAGTTCCTAAAGATCTTAGGACAGCATTTGACTTCTCCTCTATCTATCTCTAATTCTTCTCTAACTCTTCCTCTAACCTAAATAGTATCTCTCCCAATTTGTTCGTTTTGGGTTTCTGTATACAGACTCAGTCACATTATATCCAAACAAGTCAAATCTGATATAATGGTGATCAGAGCATGATTCTTCACTAGAAACATACCATCCCCTTATCTTAGAACTCAGGCAACGCGTGCCTAATGTTACGTCTATTACTTCCGAGCGGATTCTATTGACAAAGGTGGCAACATTGCCCCTATTTAGAATCTCAATATCGAAGCCACGTAAGTAGTCTAAAAGAGACTGACCTCTCCTTTTGTTCTTAGAACTTCCCCAGATCTTATGGTGAGCATTGGTATCCAGTTCTGCAATCACTACTGTTTTTCCCATCCTCTCCCCTAAGCTTCTGAGCGCCACTGTAGGGATGTCCTCTTCGTTGGGGAGGTGCCCTGCCGCCACTATAATCTTCTCCCTATCCTTACTCTCAGAAAGGGCCAGTTGAGCTGTAGCTATGTCTCTGAAACAATGATGCCACAGAGGCATCAGCTTAATTCTATTCTTGAACAGGATACAGGTTCTCGGACACTAAGGCATGCAATAATGCTATATCCAGTCACGTCCAATCCCATAATCCTGTTCTCGAGCAGATAAGGTTCTTGAATCAATATCCTTACATCTAACATACTGTTGAAGAACTCCACTGGCTGTCATGCAGTGAAGGAGATTCACCTGCAACAGCTTAACCATCATTAAAGGGAGCCAGCTGCAGGAGGACCAACCTCCGCCGGGGTCAAAGGAAGTACATCCGTCCTGATTTCATGTTTCTCAGCTCCAGATACCCCTCTCCACACCCACCAGAGATAAGCCCTCCCGAGCTGGCTCAGACGCTGCTACAATTCCACTAGTAGAAGCAGAAGTCCCCCTTACCTCCTCTACCTGGGGAACTTTCAAAGAAACAGTACCCACATTTGCGGTCTGCGCATTAGGTTTGGGCAGCTTCTTCTTCTCAAACACCTTAAGTGCAACTTTGGCCAAGGCATACGTCACCATTATGTTCCTTCCCTCAAGGGGTTTGATACTTGTTTCGTGGATTCTAAGGATACCGTAGAGTCCTGAATAGATACCTGCCAACTGTCGATGTCCGAGATCCAACCATTTTGAATGCGGAGTTTCCTAATAAGTTGCTCCTCCGCGATTCTCTCACCAGGGAAGTATACCCCCATCCTCACAGCTTTTTTGAGTTCCTCTAAATTACCAGCACGGACTGGCTTCGTGACTGGCTCGGGCTCTTCACTAACCTGTGCCTTTGCAGCCGGGGCTGCTGTAACCGGTAGCTCAGTCCCAGACATTGCCTTGAGCCTCTTCATCCTTTTGTATTTCCTTCTCTGTGCACCAAAGAACTTGGGTTTTGGAAGGACACCATTTCCAACAGCCGTACCGTTAGCCTTCCCAGTTATTACAGAGAGCTTGGAAACCTCAGCTGAGATAGTCTTAGTCGAGCTTCTTAAATTTTCCTCATGCGGGTACATCGATGGTCCCTCCGAGTATCTCCCAGCCACTTCCTTCTCTAACAGTTTCATTTCCATAAGTAGTCCCGTGTCCATTTCCGAGTCATTGCCAGTGATATCCGTCCGGGTTGGTTTGTTAGGTAATTCATTCATTTTGTTCCCACGAGTATGGGGGTGGTTAAAAGGTCACCACAAGTACTACCCCCTCTCCTTGCAGAAGGCTAATTACAATTGGGTGCCCCAGGTGCCCCAAGTGGATCGACACCCTCTGCCACTCAGCACCCTCCACCTAGCTTGGTTGTCGTAGAAGGATCCACACAACGGTCCTCTAAATTAGAAGGCAGAAGTGTGGATCCCTGCCTCTGTCACTCGCGAGTCCCATCGGTCTCCCCGGAGGGCACCACAAGAAGGTAACAATAGGCGTTAATAGGTTTAATTATTATATTATTATTGTTATAATTGTTAGGTTTAAAGCAGTTAAGATTTTAATCTTTATGAATTATTGCAATTATATATATATATATATATATATATATATATATATATATATATATATATATATATATATATATATATATATATATATTGTAATGTAACCTTTATTGGAAGTGAGTAAAAAGGATTTAATAAATTAATGTTCAACAGTTAAAAGGCTAGCTAATCTAGTTCTACTAGTGCAGGGAAAAGAAAATGGTTGCACTGTAGTTTCCCAAGAAGGAAAATCCCAGGGAGGAGAGGAACAAAGGTTTTTGTTTTGGCAAGCAGTTGTGTGTGGCTGCAGTGAAGAGAGGATAGGAGAAGGGATCCTAGCTACAGTGGGTAAAACCCAGTAATAGTATTACCAATTTGAAAGTTGCTGTTTGGCAGAGAGACTAGTTGTTTGGAATTACAAGAGAGAGTATCTCCCAGGGAGCTTGAGTTGAGTAGAAGATAGTGTCACCAATTTGGAAGTTTTGTTTGGCAGAACATTGGAAAGCATTTGAAGACAAAGGAAGAAACAGTGTATATAGAAAAAAGGTTAGCTTGCCAATTCATACTTGACTTTATTTTAAAATCAGTGTTTAGTTTTATTATAAATAATAATAGTTTGTTTGAGTTGATCTGATTGTCAGTAAACAACACCTGAGATATATTAATAAATAACAAATAAATATATTAATTCTCTTATAATTTTGTTTATTATTAAACAGCCTCTTATTTATTTAGGAAGTATCCCAATGGTAAGAAGTGAGCTTCCGAGGTTATATTATTATTATTTGTAAAATACAAGAGAGATGTTACAATATATATATGTATAAAATGTCTCCTCTTGAGTGTTATAATTATTTAATTTTATTTTTATATAGTGTTGGATCAGTTGTGTAATGAAGAAAATGTAAATGATAAAAAATTCATTTTTTAAAAACTATTTCTTGCAAAAAACTTTATAACGTATCTTTGTAAATAACAATTTCTCATATTTTAATCTTCTATTTTATAGATAAATGAAGGTAAAATTGATTGGGAGCAATGTAAAATACTTACTAAGCAAGGACTAACTGGAGAGGAAGAAAAAGTCGATAAGATTGCTGAGATATGCCAATCTAAAGGTAAGATAATCAATCTAAGTGAAATGCAATTTTACTATACCAACTTAATAGAAATACTTTGCATTGTATATGAGGATGTATAAAAATGAAATAATATTTTATAATGGTCCTGACAGATATTACTGCTAATGTTTATTTGTATATATCACATTTGATTAGTATAAATGCTAGTATATTTGAAGCTTCCCATGTCGTTATATTAATTTAAATTTTCTATTTGACAGTTCCTCAAGAGGAAACAATTAGGATTAATAATACTTTAAAATCTAGATTTACATTAAAAATTAACTTTATTTTTCAGCTTGCTCTTCCAAAACATCTAACATTAATCAATTAGGCATCTTTACTGTTACTGGATAGCTATTGTTCGACTGGCCAGACATAGAAAATTTGATATACATGACATAATTGTTTATAACATAAAATTTCATGTCATCAAATAAATTGCATTATATTACCAGTTTAGTTTATTACTATCCTTCTATTTCTATAAAAAGACAAATGTATTGGTGGAATCTACTGCACAAAGAAAATATCTGATTCCCTAATGTAAAAATCAATCAATATCTTGCAGACATATGTATTTATCTAAAAATAATAGACTCAGCCTGAGGTACCAAGAACCAAGCTCTCGTTTCCTTCCTTGTTGGGCAAGACTCCAGAATATCCCACAACTTCTCTCCATACCATGCCATAGATATTTAAACCCATGAATTTAGTGAAGAGTCTGCCCATCGCTTGATCTCTAGTTAACATACTTACAAAAGGTCTCAGGGAGTCATATGTTTCAGGGATGAATAGCACCGGAGAGAGAATTTGGTAAATTTTGTTATTAGGTAATAAACATTATTAGGATGATTAGTAAGGCTCTAAATATATGAGGTCTAAAATCAATATCAAGGGAATGATGTAGGGAATTTTTTGTTTACATAGTATGATGCATGGACTTACGTTCACACCATACAACCCTTAGTGGTAGAGTGCTGGAATATGATGAATATATTGAGAAAGGAGATTCGTTGTGGACGACTGGCCTCGACTGGATGAAAATAAAAGAACTCTTATTACCAAACTCGCATGCTATAGGGGTAAGATTGAAGGAGAAGGTATAAAGACTGAGTCTTTTCCCAAATTTCCGTTAGTTCCATATTCAACTCCTCTCCACTGACTGAAAGGGTAATTCCTATCAGTATGGGGTACACCTCTCACTTTCAACCTCTCTTCTTTCTTATGAGCGAGATATGACCCTTGTCCCTCTTTCTTTCCTATCTTTTCATATAATAATTTTAGCTGGTAGGGAGCTAGAGCCCCTCCGAAAGAAAACCGACACTCCCTTGTTAATGTGGACTATGGCTACTTTTAACATCTATTTCAGGCGAGACAACAGCCGATTTATGTTTTCTTGTGATTTCATAGCATTTCCACTGATTGAATTATTAACGAGTTTATTGTATTGTAATTCATCAATCGGAATTGTTGACTTGATGATGAACTGAAATGAAAAAATCTCCTAAGGGAAGGGGTCACTGGAACTCTAGTCATTAAAGAGGAGAATGAGTATATATATATATATTATATATATATATATCAAATTATATTAAAACCTATACCGTAAGATGGGGTAACTTTGGAATAGTGGATAAATTTAGTTTGTAGTGATTCCTTGGTGGATATACTGTGTTGGTGCAGTCTGAAAAAATGTGCTTTATGTAGGTATGTACTGCGGTACAGGAGAGGGACACATGGGTCAAGCTCTATAGAGAACTTCCCCACACTGCACAGTGGTAGAGAGGGAAAGGATTATGATGATGATGATTCTTACCTGGGATACTTAAAATATATTTGTCGGTGGCCCCCAGGAAATGAATATTGACACTCCCACTCATGTTAGTGGCTTTAGGTTCCTTTAGGTCCACTTTCCGAACCATTTCTCTAACCAGAAAGGAGGAGCACTATATATCATGTTGTAGGGTTCACTTAAATCATGTTTGGTATAAAAATATATTAGTTCTGAACATTGATATTCAAAGTGTCTTTTGTTGTTCAAACAGTTTTTCATACATTATGTCAGTGTCGAGGTAAATGGGTGCAGAGACAGTATATGCAAGTTATCAGAAGGCCTCAACAGTGCGTGTTCGGTATTTAGGATGAGATGACTGAATGGTTGAGGGAAGATGAATAGATGGATAACCTCGAGTGACAGGCAGATCAGCACCCAATCACTCTTAGCTTGCGGTGTAAGGGATCAGCCTTAACACTCCGCAAGGATGGTAATCACAACCGGAGGGATCAAACTCCGGACTTGTGGGAGGATGAGATACTGACGGAGGGATCAATCTCCAGACTCAGTATATAGAACTGCAAGCGGACGGATCAGGGTCCCACTTACATGGAGTAAGAGAAGAGGAAAAAGGTAAAAGGTTGTTGTTAAATAAGAAGAGCAGACTGAGGTGAACCAAAAGCGTATAAGATACACATACTGACTGTCTGCCTGTAAGTCTACATCCTGAAGGGGTGGAGCTCCGTAGAACTAACAATATGAGGTTTGACTGGGCTATTCATTCTGCCAAGACTAAACCGGCTACCAAGAGCCGTTACTAAAACAGTTATTTTGAGCTTTGGTCAGTATATGTTATCGCCATTAGAACTTTATTAATAAAAAGTATTTACAATGAATATGCATATTTCAATTTACAATTTAAGTATTTTATAATACAATAAGAAATAAAAGATACAATTTTGGTATGTTGCACGGGCGAGCTTGTAGAGCGCTGCCTAGTAGCGGGAAGGCGAACTCATACCATGAGGCAAGAGCGGAAACTGTTGTCGTTACATCAGTAATGAAGTCTTTCTTAATAATCAAGTTTGCTCACTTTTTTCCTCTTACACTTGGGTTGTGCTTTTCAAGAAATTATTAATATCCTGTCAGCTGTATAATATTTAGAGTATTTTACATCAGTTTTAGAATTATTTTGATAACAATTCTAACAAGCATAAGCTTTAAATTTTTGCTTAAATCGAGAATTAAAATAATTTGCTTCATGTTAAGATTATTTAGTTGTAATTCCTAAACATGAATGATTGATTTCATTATACAATTTTACATTTCAGAACGGAAAGTGTAGCAGAAAAAATGTTATCCGCTTGGTTCACCTTCCTGCTCTATAAATTCTTGCGTGAATGTGCAGGAGAACCACTTTACATGCTTTTTCGAGCCATGAAACATCAAGTAGATAAGGGTCCTGTTGATGTCATTACTTCTGAAGCTAGGTACTCATTGAGTGAAGAAAAACTTATCCGTCAATCTATTGATTTTAAACCAATGGTGAGTTAAAATGGCCATAATTTTAAGCATATCTTGACGTTTTTAATGCAAAATACAATTTTTTTTTTCTTTCAATGGATCCTATAATTATCATAATTTATATATTACACTCATACATTTTAATATATTTTTTCTTGTTACTGTTACAGACTGTATATGTTTCTATTTCACAACAGACAGTTTTTGTCACTGGGCTAGACCCAAACACAGAAAATGTTCCAGTTAAAGTTTTAGACTGTGATACTATATCACAAGTTAAAGAAAAAGCATTAGACACTATTTACAGAGCAACTAAAAAAGAATGGAAATGAAATATTGACAAATTCTTATATCATCACATTTCCTACACCGAGAATTCCGGAAACAATATAGATAGGATTCCATGTGGTCAAGGTACAAGATTATATCCCTAATCCCCTAAGCTGCTTCAACTGCTTATCTTTCAGTCACCCCTCAAACGTTTATAAACAACAAAGCAAATGTATACAATGTGGGGAAGCAAAACATGAAGATGATGTTAGATATACACGCCCAGCCTGCTGTGCAAACTGCTCCCAATCAAATCAAAATCAAAACTCGTTAGATTGTCAGTGTCCTATTTTTATAATGCAGAAATAAATAAAAACCACCCAAACCTAAATAAAATATCCTTAAATGAAGAAAAAAAAAGTTTATAAAGAATAGAATCCAACTCAGTTTGCTAGATCTTTTGCTGAAATTACAAAACAAAATTCAAACAATGTTGAAAAGAAAGACATCGGTATTCAAACAAATTCACTATTTATTTTTGGAGAAAACACCTAAAATACCACGTATATAGCTAACAATATAAATACACAAACAACAACAAATCCTACCGACTTCCTATCTCCCTCCCCTACTTTGGGTGGTTTTGCCTGATTTATATGGTAGTGACCATTTTCCAATACACATAAAATTCAAAATAACGAATCCCCCTCGAGTAAAGCCGGGCTTGTCCACAAATAGAGCTGGCTGGGCTTTATTCTCTTCTCTATCCTCTCCACCTCGAAATCCCAAATGAATATCGATAAAGGCTGTGAAACCATCCCGAATAAGATCCTAGAAGCAGCTAAAGCATCAATACCAATGACCTCTGGCTCTCCAAGAAGACCACTTGTTCTCTGGTTTAACGATGTTTGCAAGGAAGCCATTAGGCATACAAAAAATTCCAGAAATATATGATCTCTGAAAATTTAATAGAATATAAAAGACAGCATGCTATATGTAGAAAAATACTAAATCAGTGTAAGACTGAGTCCTGGAAAAAATTTATAAGCTCGATATATTCCTCTGCAACATCAACTGATGTTTGGAACAAAATTCGTAAATTCACTAAAAATTCCCTCTCCTCTCACTATACTATTTTGGTCAATGGACAACTGTGACAATCCTCTATCTGTCTCAAACACATTTGCAATTTTTTTTCCGAAATATATAACTCCGGAAGAAACAATATAAGCTTTGAAAACATGAACCCTGAGATGAAAAATAACTATGAATTACAACATCCCATTTTCAATGTGAGAATTCAAAAATCAAAACCTTCTCCTTTCCTTATCCAAAGTCCAGTTCATTTCTCTTCTCAACTTCTTAGGTCATTTCATCCTAGGTGCAGACTTAAATGCCAAACATCAAGAATGAGGTTCAAGAAACACGAATTCTCGTGGCAGAACATTGCTGTCTGCACTCAATTCCCAACGTTTCAGTCTCCTTCTACACAACTTACCAACCTACTAGCCCACAGATCCTAACCTCAATCCTGATATCCTTGATTTTTTCATCCACAGTGGTTTAGGTCCCCTCAATCATTCCCTTACCCCTGAAAACTTTCCTCAGATCATAGTCCTTTAATACTTAAATTATCAATAGCTCCTATTCCTAAACCCCCTCCACCATCCTTCATCAGAGGCCCAGTTAACTGGAAACACTTTCATCAAATCTCTCTGTATCTATAATTTGTCCTAAAGGGACAACAGTCCCAGGATAATAAAAATCTATTTTCATTTCATTTCAAATCCTTTCCAATAAAATTGACCTCAGAATAACCCTGAAAAACCCAGAAGACCTCAATAATGCTGTATATTCCTTTACAACAACTATTCAGCAAGCAATCTTGATTGCTTCCTCCCCAAATATCTCCTTAAAAATTCCTAAGAAAAATAATTTACCTCAATACCTGCTAGACCTAATTCACGCCGTGCCAGAATATCATGGCAACGTTCAAGACACCCCACCAATTGCCGCTCTTAGAATTGTCCACCTTCAAATCCCAATCCTTCAACTCCTACCTTACTTCCTTCTCTGTTCATGACAATTCTCTATGGAAGTGAACAAAATCCTAAAATCACATCATATTTCCTATCCCCCCATCGATGCGATGGCTCCTGGGCAGCGTCTGTTGAAGACAAAGCTGAGGAATTCGCCAGACACTTCTCCAGAACATTAACCTCTCATGCGGAATCCAACCCCACCCATACTACAACGGTAGAAGAATTCCTTACATGACCCATTCCACTTTCCTCGCCCCCTAAAGCAGTTAATCCTTCTGAGGTCAAACATCACTTACAAAAACTTACTCACCGAAAATATCCTGGATATGACCTCCTTACCTCTCAAATCCTTCGACAACTTCCTCCTAAAGCTGTTATATTTCTCACTTACTTATATAATACCATCTTAAGAACCACCCACTTTCCTCTTTTGTCGAAACCAGGCAAACCTCCCGACACCTCTGCATCCTACAGACCAATTAGCCTACTTCCAATCCACTCAAAAATGTTTGAAAAGATCCTCCTGAAACGAATCCTACCCTTTATAGAATCCCAAAATCTTCCTTCCCATCAGTTCGGATTTCGTTCACAACACTCCACAGTCCAACAAGGACTCCGAGTGGTTGATCATATTTCCGCATCACTGGAAAGCAAGCAATATTGCTCGGGTGCATTTCTGGACATAGCTCATACTTTTGACCGAGTATGGCACGCCGGGCTTCTTTCCAAGCTGAAAACCCATCTACCCCAGTCCTTGTACCTAATCCTCCACTCCTTCCTCTCTGATCGCACTTTTCGAGGTCGCTGTGGTACAGAATTTTCCAATTCCTAGAATTTTCCAAAAAAGCAAGTTAAACCAGAATAAGGAAAATAGTAGATCATATACAATTACACTTGCTGCGATCTGTTCAATGTTTTTTCATAACTCTGTCGAAATTTTCCCCCTCAAAAATTCAAAAACCTACCAAAATATGTCCCCCACAAAATGTTTTTTGGCGCAACTTCCGCCATAAAACCCTCTTCTGGGCACCTCTGACTCGCGGAGTATATAAGAAACATTTCCAGCCACTGCATATTCTGGGCCCATATGGATGTATAAAGTACGATCGAAACCAATGATGATTAAAACAGCAAGAAAAATAGAAACCATGGTCTCATTAGACCACGTAAACCAAATATTATAAATTATTCTCTAAATTAAAGTTAATATCTTGATATAACATTTTGTTATATTTGTTGTTGTTTTTATTTTGTTATATTGAAGAAATAGAATCTAGTGAAAACGTGAAAATTAAGTAGCAACTTTCTTTATATATATTATTGTAGAACAATGTTTTGTTCTTCGCATTTAACTATGAATCCCAGAAATAGTGTTTTAAATTTATGAGAAAGCCACCAGAATACCCATCCTCTTACCGTCCTATCTCTCTTTTACCCATCATGGGAAAAATCTTGGAAAAACTAATCTTAAAATGCCTGTACCCCATCCTAAATTGTAATCACATAATTATAAACTTATGCCTCCAAATTGGGACCACTACCTCCTTAACCGTTTTAACAAAGTTTTTCAAAATACGTTTGTTCCGGAAAAATGGGGTGAAATTCTTCTACTCCATTTATATAAAAAATGTGATGCTAAAGACCCCGCTAATTACAGAGGAATAGCACTAATAAACTGTGTTGTTAAACTGTTTACAACTATTCTAGCGATAGAATTTGTAAATAACCTACTGAAAGTTAATGTTAAATAAGATTGTTTTGGCGGGAATAGCGAATAGCCTTCCGCTTTTATATCGGGGATTAAGGTTATTTATACTCGTGAATTATTAAAACTAAACCCCGGCACTGGATATAGACTTTTTGAGGGTGTTTAACTGTTTTTGGGAATCTTTTGTTACACTGTGTGAGAAGAAACAATAAGAATACATATATGAAATGTGGGACTTAGTAAACACTTTGAATGAATTGAATCACTTTGTTTATTATTCTTCAATTGTGAGACCTATTGGACAACTAAATAAAATGACTATTCACTCTTGTCTAACAAAACAAATTTATTTTAACAACTGATAATAAATGAATATATATAAATGAACGGTCGGCTTGATAATCTTGATCTTCAACGTAGTAAGGCCCTCTTCCCAGATGTCGTCTTCTCGTGTTCCTGTCCAGGCCTAAAGTGTTTGGCGTCCTCTTCCAGCTGCTGCTACCTGATCGGACCTTTTTTCTTCTTTTCGATTGTTTATCGATATGAGATTTTTCAATGAGCAATTTGTCCACTGCACAATTGAGTACAATTCACAGTGCAACCTCACATTCCTATATATTATATATTCCTTCTCATTCCCTCACACAATGTCATCTAAAGGAGTAAATACAGGGGGATGTCTACTACAAATTACTCAATGGGTGGAAAATCATAACTTGATTCCAGAAGAACAAAATGGTTTTAGGGCGGGTAAAGGCTGCATTGATAGTATTTTTACTTTAAATTGGGAAGACCAAGCTGAAAAATAAAGTTAATTTTTAATGTAAATCCAGTTTTTAAGTACAATTAATCCTAATTTTTTCAAAGGAACTGTCAAATAGAAAAGTTATATTAATAAAACGACATGGGAAGCTTTAAATATACTAGCATTTATACTAATAAAATGCCATATATACAAATAAACATTAGCAGTAAAATCCATCAGGACCATTAAGAAAAAATTATTTCATTTTTATGCATCCTCATATACAATGCAAAGTATTTCTATTAAGTTGGTATAGTCAAATTGCATTTCACTTTTATTAATTATGGTTCTTACTTTTATATTGCCATATTTCAGCTATCTTATCGACCTTGGCTTTATCTTCCTTTCCAGTTAGTCCTTGCTTAGTAAGTATTTTACATTGCTCCCAGTCAATTTTACCTTCATTTATCTATAAAACAGAAGATTAAAATATGAAAAGCTATTATTTACAAAGATACGTTATAAAGTTTTTTGCAAGAAATAGATTTTAAAAAATTAATTTTTTATCATTCCCATTTTCTTCATTACACAACTGATCCAACACTATAAAAAACAAAAATAAAATAATTATAACACTCGAGAGGAGACAAAATATATATATATATATATATATATATATATAAGATAAAGACCGGAGACCGGCGATATCAGCCTTAATACCGTCCTGAATGTAAATAAACATATG
>OV725078.1:105273858-105298858 GCA_928085145.1 Nezara viridula | reverse complement strand
AACCGGGCCATTCCAAAAAATGTATTCTAATTCTAAGCATTGGTCAGTGAACCACTGGCAATATAAAATAAAAATAAGTTAATGAGAAATATTATGAAATAGAAGAAATAATTTTCTTTTTTCAACCGAGGTTCATTTAAAATAATAATCTCAGAAATGTGTACATCACTACAGGCTTTATCTTTGGTATAAAAGAACTGATTTTCAAATTTTTTTTGGTTTTATAGGGAATATTTTAAACTTTGAAATATTTGAAATGGAATGAAAAATAATTTTTTTCTGCCACTGAATTTCCTTTAGAATAATAGTAGAGTTAAAAAAATATGGATATAGTCTGGTAGATATCATACAAATATATAAAATACTAAGGAAATTGTGTATATATAAAGATACTAAGGAAAATATTTCTAACTAACTAACTCCATTTCGCTACAGACCGTTGTGGTCCTTGGCCGCCTCAAGAAAATACAAATATATACAAAAAAATACGAAATAAAATATAAATTTCTACAAAAGAATATTAAGGAAACACACAAATATATTCAAGAAATACTGAGATAGAAAAAAGGTGGATAAATAAAAATAAAATGACCTCTATCAATTAACTGCTGGTGGCCAACGTAATTATATAACCCAGAAATTTTCACAAGCTTGCGGACGTTTGAATTTGTAGTTGGTGGCGGAATAGGAGTTGTTTGAAGGAGTTTATGGTCGTGGTTTAACGTATGAAGATGGGTAAGGAGTCCCAGAAGGAGGTAGCACGAATGACGAAGGATTTACTGAAGGAAGTGGTTTCATGGTAGGAGATATATAGATCTATAGGTTGAGATCTGGTGTTGAGAGAGTGGATAGGGGAACATAAAGTAAGGAGTTCTAAGATATAGGGAGGGTTTTTGGTTTTGAGGACTTAGAAAAGAAAAGAATTTAGAAGGAATTGCCGTCGATAAAGCTACTTCAACTCGGTATATCAACAAGAAACATGAGAACGCTTGGAAATCCCAAAGATGAATCGTATGAAGCAATTAATAAGTTTCTTCAGTCTCGCCTTCAGTCCTGTGGGCAGCCCTCCATACATCAAGCAACATTATAGTCGAATAGTCGAAGTGGGGGAAATTTTTTTTTTTTTTTTTTTTTTTTTGGAATGGATTCACGGAATCGAAGGAATTGTTTAAGGGTAGTTACGAATTTACGGGTAAATATTTATGGATCTAATCGAGAAAACTGTACACTTTTTAAGTTATTTGCAAATAAAATTTCTTTTCATTCATACTTTTGTTTTCGTGAAATTTTAGGTTGATGTTACTGTTTTTATTCTATACCCTTTCGTTTGACACCTCATTCATCAAAATCCATCGCTCCTGAGAGTCAGAAAAGGGATCGTTCCTGCAGATACTTTGCTTGTCATGGGATAGTTATCACACGATTAGGTTATAAAATTAAAATAATACTATTTACGATATTATTCTGAGAACTGAAAATATATTGAAAAGATAAATTAAATACTCAGTAAGTGAGAGAACAGAGAACTGAGGCTTTTTTTGACCAAACAAATAGTTCTTGAGAGTATTAGTCCGTGGTACAGACCCCTTTTTACCAAATTGTTAAGAGATGCATGGAATTTCTTACCTATTTCGATACACAAATTCTCTGACATATCCTCATTTGAACTCCATTTATTTTTCCATCTCCTCGGCAATCAATATTTCAAATAAATGTAAGAATAATATTTTTGTGTTTTAAAGATTTCAATCTCATTTTGCCGTTATCTTATTGTTACCAATATATATTATCTATTGTTTATATGTGAACACGCTCATATATATCTACCTATAGTTCAAATGTTAATTTGTTTCTTTATATAATTTTAATTTCAATGCTCAATTTAATCATGCAATTTAATTAGTTCTTGATCACCTCAATATGTCATTAAATTAAGTTTCTCATTTTAAATAACTATCACATATATTTGTGATGTGAAATTTGAAAATAAATATATGTGTAATATAAAAAAAAAGTATATTTTTTTCCTTTCAACTCAATTTCCCAAAATTTCTATGAAATGTAAAATATTTTAATTTTATTATTAATTCCACTGTTGGCTATAGCCAAATCAGGCTCTATTTGTATTGGAAACTTCCCCAAAGATAAATAAATTTATATTCTATTCCATTTTCTGAAGTGGAGAAGAAAAAAAGACTTGATCAACCATGAGCCTATTTTACGTAGAAAATTTAAGTTAATTATTTTTTTAAATAAGTCAATGATTTTTGTTTAATAGAAAACGACAACCAAGAAAATATATAATTTTGGTAATTATCAATTATTTTATAGAAAAAAAGACAAAGTATCTTTTAAAGTTTAGTCGAGTTTGTTAAAACATTCAAAGAGGACTTTTAAGCAGCTTAACCAAGTTCTGTTTTTCATAAGGTCATGGATTATTTACGATTTTTTTTTCCTTTTCCAACTGAACTGCACATACTCCATTTTTAGAAAAAAACTTTTTGTCTAATGAGATTTAGATCCATATTAATTAAGTAGAATTATGTTACATAATGAGTTGTGAGATTCATCTCCAGTTGTTTTAAAAATAAATATTATATTTAAAACTGTATTATTATAAATACATCAAGTAAATATGTACAGAGGAATATCATCACATGAAAACGCTTGTTGAGAAACTAACTATTGGTAACACTCTAATAATATGTCTTCATAAGCGGATCACGAGGCCATCTTCTTTTCAGACAACTCATTCACTAGTTTAATTTTTTAGAAGGTTACATGACCATTTTTCGGAATAACGACGACGGACATCTAATTATTTAAATATAATATCGGATCTAGAGTTATTAAACTACAGTAAGTATATTCAAGGCTGTAAACGTATCCATGAAATATTGTTTATCTTTCACACAAGTAAAATAAAATAGTATTTTAAACAACGTCATTGCCTTGATTTCGGGGATATTTAATGTTTTTTATCAAATTAAAAAAAATCATATAAAAAAAGTTTACATTTAGTATTTAATATTTTTTTTCATCTTTAAGTATGTACCCGCAACTGTCATGGTATTGACAATCAGCAGATGTGTCGTGATAAAATAATTATTGACATTATAAGTATGATGAAGAATAGTACTCTGCAGCACCTCTTCCTGGTCATTATTTACTTCCTTGATTTAAGTGAGGAGATCTCTCATCCAGCTCCTTTTTAACCTCCTCCTGATGGACATGTCAGTCGTGCACATGTCGTTTATAAGTCTGTTTGTGTGTCCGTTTAGTTTGCAATGAAAATGAGAGTAGAGATTAGATATGTGTGTGGTGGTCGATAGTTGATTGTCGTTAGTCTCAGTGTTAAGTTTTGTTGTTGACATGCCAGGAAACTCCTGTTATAAGTCGTAAAATTTTGAATTGAAATGACTGTAGTTTTTGTAAATGCGTATTTTTTTGCAGATCCGTAAATCTGAGAGTCGTATATCCAAATAGGGTTGAGTAAGTAAGTGTATGTATTTAGTTTTGGAGATCTTCCAATTTCGATTTAGAAAAAAGTGAATACAGTATTTTCAGTCGCTTGTTTAAAGTCTGTCGGTTCATTTTGAGGCGTGGGCCCCAGGTCATCCTTCTGTCGAATATTAGTTCAAGGTAACGTACTGTGTTTGTCTGAGGAATTCGGTTCTCTCTTATATTAACTGGTGGGCACGGTTCTCGTCGAGGTGTAATTGTTATATGTTGTTACTTGTCATGATTTGATCTTATTTTCCAAAGTGACTACCAATTTTGTAAAGTCAGTAAGTGATTTTGTAAATTCATTGAGGCTACCCTGGGATTATGGTGTTTTTTTAAATTGTTCTATCATCAGCGTAGATGGTGGTCAATGTTTCGGAGTTGATAGGTATGTCATATTATATATAATATAGAGTAAAGGAACCAGTATTGATCCTTGAGGTACTCCTGCTAACATTGGTCGAATTGAGGAAATGTATAGGCCTGTCGGACACAGAAAAATCTGTCAAAAAGGAAAGATTAGAGAATGAGGAAGTCGAGTTTTGAGTTTACAGTCCCTGGTGCCAGACTTTATCGAATGCCTGGGCAACAAAGATTTGTAGAAGACAAAAGTGCCGTGCCCATTTACATAAACTGTAGGACAGGTTTTTGTTCGAAGTGTAAATTTTATGTTTGGATTTATCACGATTAAGTCGAAAGTTTCATTGTTTGAATTAGTGTTTTAAAGTTAAGATAAATTTCGGAACTCTACCCAATTCGAAAAAATTATCGAACAGAAAAGATTTAAGAATAAGATAGTAAATGTATGGTAGCATAGTCTTAAGTTTAAAAAAAAGATCTTGCATAAAAGCAGTTATAATTTTTTTCATACTCCTTATACCCAGCCATAGAAAAGCAACAATTACATTTTTTCAAAATTTATTATTTTTTTTTTTTTTTGAGCCAACAATGGAAATATTTCAAAAGTTGTGAGAAATTCTGACGGAGCGAGTTCTCTCGGGTTAAATTTCTCTTGAGGGGAAATAATACAGAATTCCATTTTTATTGGAATTTATTCCTAATTAAAATTAATTACAAAAAAACAAATATTTTCGGAATTGAATAATTAATTATATTAATTAATATCGCAGCTTTCGATTTAGCTTATATTAGAAAAAACCTTTTAATTAAATTGTGAATTCCGCATATTTTCCAATTTCATTTTAATATAGTATATATTATGAAACAAGTTTATTATTTATACGTTGTTATCAAACCTGTGGCGAAAAGAAAAGTGAAAATCGTTAATAAAATGAAATGAAAATACTGCTATGTTTCATGGGCATTTCTATTATGCCTTTACTCTCTCTCTCTCTCTCTCTCTCTCTCTCTATATATATATATATATATATATATATATATATATATATATATATATATATATATATATATAACAAAATTTCCAAAAAAAATGTTTATATGACGCATGGGCTGATTCCGGACGGAATGGAGTTATGTGTTTTTCTTAGATGGTCACGTATTAATTGAATAAAAAGGAATGTTTCAAAAACTGTTCAACATAATTAAATACTAAGTATACCAACGGAAAATAGACAAATTTTTTCTTGAGAAAACAGTCATTAAATTTACTAATGTCGATGATGAAAGGGCCTTTTAGAAACTCTAATAGGACCATTGTACCGCTCAGTTACAGTGCCCATACATAAGGAGCACATCTCTACATTCCCTGTTCGTACGTATCAGTATAGCGGTTGTATTGGACCTCCTAAAAATCCTATTTATCATTGATCTTAATAAATGTAATCAGAGATTTCTCAAAGAAACTTTTGTCTACTTTATGATGGTGTACTTATAATTTAATTATCGTGAGTAGTTTTTGAGAAATGCCTTCTTATTCAATAAAAAATGTGACTACTTTACGGAAGATACAAAAATTGGTCCTAACTCATTTTTCGTTCAAAACTGGTCCATGCATCAACTGTTTTTTGTTGAAAATTTTGTTCAGTATGATCTCCCCTCCCCTATTCCTCACTGTTTGGCCATTAATAACTGAGACAACCTATGTATTTATATTCTTTATTTAATTTTTTTTTTATGTGATACAATTGTAAATTTCATTACAATAAAAAAAGAAGAATTATTTTTGAACATTGCTTATAGCAGATAGAACATACAGATATTATTACATCTTGTTTTATAATATTTTTTTATGGAGGCGAACGAAAATTGCATAATTCTAGTGTTCGAATAATACGCCCACTGGTCGAAATTCGAAATTCCATTAAACAATTTAGGAAAATATTAAATTAAAAAAAATAAATAAAGACTAAATCACGATTCAAAAGTCCTAATTTTTAATATAAACAAGATTTCAATATCAATTAAAATCGAGCTTAAACTAATTAAAATTATTTATAAGTAATACAAAATAGACTCATTTCCATTTTAGTTTATGTGCGTTATTATCACAATAAATTAATGTTATGATTAAGCAAGTAAAAACTAAATTTAAATTACCAATATCAATTCACTTTAAATCCATTTTTATTCAGAACTTCTATGTAAACAATTTTCTGTTATTGTTTAGTTTATAACCTTGCCCATTGCTATTGAAAATATAAATTTCAATATTTTAAATGAACGTGCTCTACTTGCTGCCACATATAATTGTCCATGCGAAATTACTGGACGTCGCAATAATACACACATTTTTTCAAAATTTTGACCCTGCGATTTGATTATGGTCATAGCTAATGCAGCTATTAATAAGACTTTGAAAGTCGAATGTAAGTATTGTGTCAGGAAATGTAAAATGAATTCTTGGTATTAAAAATCGTAAATTCAAAAATGCCTCAATTAGTATTTCACTCTCATTCCTGTTTCATTAACTAATGCTTGTCCAGTATTTAATTTAAGAATAAGTATAGCTATAAAATTTAATTTATGAGTTAACATTCCGCTAACATTCAATGATATAATCTCTTCAAATAATAGTCCCGATTACTTCATTAAATGTAAAATTTTCGATATATCAAAAACCAAAACAATGGAAATGGACTTTGCAAAAGAAAACGTACTAAATGTTTAAGATAATATATCTCTGCACCAACTAGTCTGATTTCGATGACTTTTTTTATTTTGCAGGAAATCAAGAAAGCTTTATAATAAATATTGGTATTATCAATAAAAAATGTGTACTTTTTGAGTTATTTGCAAATAGAATACTGAATTCATCATAAAAATGTATGCAGCTTGTTTTCGAGAAAGTATGTTATATACATAAATTATTAATGTTTCAAAGGGAAGACTTAAGCCAAATTTCATTGAAATCGTTGAAGCCGTATTGGCGCTACAGTCTAAAGCGAATCACGTTTTTCGGATGCCATTTCGAAAGGAAATGCCTGATGATAATGAAACGTATACGAAAACACTTCTAAATATTATTGCGACGTTGTGTCAAAATTTAAAAGAAATCGGTGAAGAACTTTCGGAGATTAGCCGTTTTGAACAAACTACCATTTATATTTTTATTTAAATACTATTTAATATTTGTATTTATTGATAACACTGAAGCTCGTCAATATCTATTAAACAAAAAAAGGAGGAAGAAAATCTGTTGAATAATTGAGGAGTAAAAGGGGGTGAACCGTTTTGAGTTTGCCTATTTATATAATGATAATATTAATCATTAATACACTAACAAAGAAAATGGCCCGGATTTATTCAAATGATTTTACAATGGACTGAGCTTCGTTGGGTCAAATCTTCGCGAGTGAAGTTTATTTTTCTAAATCCTTTCGTATTACTAACAGGTCTGAATCAAATGATATTGTTTGAAGAAAAACGGTATTTCTGTAAAACGAGTGAAAAACAACAGAAAGAACTGAAAGTAAAAAAATAAACATAAATCGAATCCTTAATATTGAATGTATAGTACTTTTCATACAGAAAACATAGAACAGCGAGACAGACTTTACCCGTTTCCAATCAAACGCGTTAAAACAACACAATGTTCTGACTGGAAAATCATAACAAAAGGTACACTTTAATTGATTTGCGTTTGTTTTGACACTCGCTCGCTAGTGTTCCATGAGTATATTCCACTGGCGTCACAGGTAGGACTTTATTTACATAGAAGATAAGGTGCAAATACAATTGATTAAATTCTCCGAATTTCACCAGGACATTTCGTATCATCCAAAACCTCTTGCACACACCCTACCTATCACCACCCATATCTATTATCTTTCAAAATGGTTAACACGGCCGTGGTTTCGCGACCTTTTGCAGTATGTATAGTATTGGCAATAGCCAGATTCATCATTCAAGACATGAGTGCATGTTGATAAAGCAGTCTCGCTTAATCTCCACTGGCTTTAGCGCAAGTGACGCTGTTAAAAGAGTAGCGCAGGGATCTTCTGGAATTCGGGTTTTCCCTCAATAGTTGAAGGAGCAAGCCTGGCTTGGAATTCCCTCGCCTGCTTGTGAATATTATTTTTGGTTTTTCCGTTGTTTTTTTTTTAATATACTGTAGTTGTTATTTTGCCTCTGTATATTTTGTTTTTTGTGTATATATATTGTGCGAATGTGGACTTGCCTTACTGTAGTTATTGTCCAACTGACAGAATCTTATATTACTAAATAAATAGATATTTATAACAATTTATTAAGTAATCGATTACTGTACTACGGTTTTTTTATGCTATATGGACAATTGTATAATGGAAGCTTAAATATATGAATAATACTTTTTCTCAATATATGCATTATTATTATGTTTTTTTGGGTATAGGCGGTTGAGTTTAGTGATTAGTGATTAGGAGTCATTTTTTTCCGGAACTAATTTTTACATAGATGTCAGAAGACATTATTGTAGAGAAGATAACATTTATTTGTCAATCATATTAGTTTGTAATAGTTGGTTAAGAGAGGTAATAATTTTTTTTATTGTGGTAATGGATGCGTTTTATAATTTTAGAAATTATTAAATTAAGTTGGCACTTTTTTTTTTTTTATTAAATTAGAACCGTAATGCCGTTGAGGGCATTAGTGATGGGTTTAGAAAAAAGTAAGTTGTGAAAAAAAAGCGGTATTTTAGAAGAATAATACGTTGTTATAAATTATGCTCTAGGCGTTTGTGGGTTTATTAATTAAGTTTATTAATGAGGGATTTGTGGTTGGAGAATATTAATTTGAAAAATGTGAAGGATAAATCAAACTGGAGTGGCAATTACTGGAGAAGTGGAGGCTAAAACTATGGTCAAAGTGTAATCATGAGAATCGTCCATTGTGAAACTCTGAATGGGAAGCGAAGTTTCATCATAAGGATCGCATTTTATAGAATATTATAGATTGTTTCTGAAATTTGGTATATTACAACGTATTTGTAGAGAAGGGTAATGTAAGACGTCAGATGTAGGTGTCTTGATCGATACGGTTGTCTAGTACACCGACGTCTAGGTTGAGACATTATATGAAGTCATTGCCCCAAGTGTATTTATAATTGTTTAGAAATATTGACGGCATTTTTCTTTCTTTGTCCCGATGATTTATTGAAATTTTCATGGTCTTTACTTTGTGTGATGGAATCTCTTGTACTGTAGAGATGGCACGTAAGGAACTTATGAGGAGTTGATGAGGTGTGATGAGGCTTACTAGTTGTCTTGTATTAAAGCGTTTGCCACTTCTGTGACAGTCCCGTCGAAGTTATTGGTGTTCTTAATATGTTGGTCGCATATTGCAGGCTATTAAAATATTTGACGTACCTGCTTATTATAAAGTTTGTCACAGTCGGTAGGTCTAAGGTCTTGTGGAATCTACCTGTTTTTGTTCTCTCTAATGAAGTGTGACCGTAGTCATATCTATAAATATGTATTATTAACTAAACCATTATAATTATTGAAAGTGACGGATGTTCTTTTGAAAAGTTTCTCTATCTCAAAAAATTTTCCAAGCTTGCGGAGTTTACGAGTAGGTGACTTCAATAGCGATGTTATCTTTTGCTTTTCAATGCAAAGCATTTTTTTTTCTTCCCTTTCCTCGCCTTTAAGGCTATACGGGGTTTTCCCGGGACAGGGGATGTGGGCGGGGATTTAAAAGACTCCTCCGGCATCGGGAGGCGAACTCGTGACTATTTTAAATCCGTTGTCTCATAGATCAGGTTGCCGGGCAACAGTGGTGCTGTGCACACAAGTTAGCCCGTTCGGCCATCCAGCGTGTGTGCCGATGATATATGTGATATAACTAGCTTCTCTGCGATCTCGCGAGTATATCGATGACGATTTTCGTTGATAACTTCTTTGATTTGGTCGTTTTTAACTTATTTTGTTCCTCTTTCATTGAAGAATTTCTCGCACAAAATTTCACGAATAAATTTTGACACTGCCTTTCTTTTAAGGCTTCAGCAAAGTACATAGCACATTTTGTGATTGGGAATCATTTTTCTCTTTAAAAAAATATTTAAAAAAAAACTAGAATTTCCGGAAATATGAATTTTGAGCTTACAATTGAAACATAATTTAAATATTTAACTTAACATTTTATCATCAAAATATTGACGTGGAATTATGAAGGCGATATTAAACGTCAAACAAAAATATGGGGATCAATTTTTCTGTTAGTGTACAAAGTAAACGTTATTATTATTATTATTAATCCGTAATTATTTAGTTGCCAACTCTATGTAACAGGGACAAAGAGAAAAACTCCTAGGATCCTTGTTTTGTGATTGTGTTGGTGGATTTTTAAATACTAATAAATTTAAAATAATAAACTTTAAATTTTACGGCTTGTTTTATAATTTCTGTATAGAATTTCCCGGTACGATGAGAGAAACTCGTATTTTAGGTAGTGCGTCAACGGATGAATGAAAGAAGTAAGCAGAGGTCCTGACAGATTAAGCGTCGGACCTGTAGTCCATTTGTAAGGGTTAGGGGATAAAGAGAACACGTTAAGATATTTATCAAAGTGAGAAGTCACTTGGGGAAATGAAATTTCACTCTGTCGTCGAGCCTATCTGTAGATCTGCTCCCACGAATTTGTCAACATCTCGCCTTTAAAAGGAAAGGATTCCTTTACCAACAAGAGTGGTTTCTAATTCAGGACAAAGGAGGAAAATAGAGGATTAAAATGGTTTAGGGGAGGAGTTGGGATGTAAAAATCGAACATGCAGTATCGATACTTTTTATAACAGAGGTAGAAACTAAATATACAGGTTGTCTCATTTTAACTTAATGGCCAAATTCTAAAGAGAAGGAAGAGGGGTGAGACGATCCTGAAGGTTTGGGAGAGAAAGATCCTCTGAAAAATATTTGGCTCACTAAACAAGGATGGCTGTTTAATTTACTATGCCAATTCGGTTGGGAGAGTAGCGTAGGGTTCTCCTGGAGTTCCCTCGCCTGATTGTATATAGGTATGCATGTGTTTTTTTTTTTTCTTATTTTTTATGTTATTTTATTTTATTGTCTATTGTATATAATTTTGATTATTATTTTGTTTTATTTATTTTATTTTTTTGTACATATAGTGTGAATATCATCCTACCTCACTATAACCAATGTCCAACAGACAGATTGTTATAATACTCAATAAAAAAAAAAAAAAAAACTATGCCAATCCCTTCCAAGGCTGTCAGGGATATTGTCATAATAATTCTGCTTTAAGAGCTGGGGACTGTAAAATTAGAGGAGTTAATAATAGAGAGTTTCTAATAATAGTCTGTGGGCCAGACCCCCTTACCGTGCACCCTCCCCCCACATCCCTATAAATTGCATATCGTTGCGTTCCTTGTAACAAATTATTAAAAAAAAGCCAATGTTCCCACAAAAAAAAGTGAACGCACTGCCCCAAAATGGCGTCCAAAGATGGCGGATTGACGACTTTGACTTTAGTTAGTTTTTTGGTCACTGAGAATCAGCATTTAACTTAATTTCCTCATAGTTGGTCTTTTATTAAAGCTGAATAGTCATAGAATAATAAAACATGAAGAAATATTAAAAAATAATTGGCTTAGGCTACGAAAAACACCAGTAAAGTCAAATTTTTTTTCAAAAAAAGTTTCAAGTTACGAATCAAGCGTCGTTTGTAATTAAACGGCCTACAATAACGCAAAACGTGCTGAAATAAAACATCTGGAGAATATATTTCTATAGCATCACCCCTTCTATCTTTCTTTGTGCATAGAGAATAATTCATTCAATATTAAAATTTCCTATTTATTTATGATATAGCCCAACTTCTGCACAAAATAAAGGAAATAAAAATTAATTTTTTAATTAATGATATATGAGTTTTACTAAACAACCCGGTAGCTATTCAATATATATAGTTCAGATTAGGTATATATTATTTTAGTTTATAAAAAAGGTATTAATATGACTCATTTCCTGGGAAGTATATAAACATTTTAATTACTTCTAAGAATCAGTAAATATACAAAACACAGTGTTCAATTGCAACCGTTAAATAAAAAAAAAATCAAGATATTTAGCAAAGTATTTTTTAATTAACTTTTATTATTATAATTATATCATTTTTACAATTGAGGTCTTCTTAAACGAACAACGTACAGAATAAAGAAGGTTAAATTAAAAAAAAAATAAAAATTTTAAAATTTTAATTTTTTTTTTTTACATTTAAATTATTGCACTAATATTTGTTCGTTAATTAAACCAATATAATGTACCAAAAATGTTATTATATCACTATAACTAAGCCATTTATGAGCAGTGAATGGTGTGGTAGAGGCCTGTAGGCACCCACGCCAGTACCGCTTTTCTGCCGCATAAGTGCATTTTCTACGGAACTGCTTAAACATTTGTAAAAAATAATCAGCGTTTTAGAAAGATAAATATATTCTCCAGATGGTTTATTTCAGCACGTTTTGCGTTATTGTAGGCCGTTTAATTACAAACGACGCTTGATTTGTAACTTGAAAATTTTTTTATTAAACAAATTTACTTTACTGGTGTTTTTCATAGCCTAAGCCAATTATTTTTTAATATTTCTTCATGTTTTATTATTCTATAACTATTCAGCTTTAATAAAAGACCAATTATAAGGAAATTAATCCAAATGCTGATTCTCAGTGACCGAAAAACTAACTAAAGTCAAAGTCGTCAATCCGCCATCTTTGGACGCCATTTTGGGGCAGTGCGTTCACTTTTTTTTGTGGGAACATTGGCTTTTTTTAAAAAAATAGTTACAAGGAACACAACGATATGCAATTTATAAGGATGTGGGGGGGGGGAGGGTGACGGTAAGGGGGTCTGGCCCCCCGTGTATAATTCCTATGTCCTTCAACCGTATTTAGTCGGTAGGAAGGACACATGGAGGGACATAAACGGAGTCGTTATGGAGCTATGGCAGGTAGAAACGTGAGATTTGTTGACCCTCTTCAGGCTATCTGTATTCCTGCAAGAAATAAACGTCTGTAGCTAGACCACATAACGCGGTCAAATGTGTTGATGTTCGATAGCGCCAACCAAAAACAAAACATAATGCAGGGTATCTTATTTCGTTATAGCCGAAATCTGAGGCTATTTCTAGATATTTTCAACAAAACAATTTATTTGATACATAGGCCGATTTCGAACGAAAACGTAGTAAAGAATATTTTTTTGTTTTTCTTAAGTTAGTCACATTTTTCATTGAATAATTGAATTATTATATAATGAATTACGAATTATAATAATTGGATCGCTTAACAAATTTTCAAGATAATTAAATTCTAAGTAAAACATCGTAAAGTAGCCAAAAGTTTCTTTGAAAAACAGTGATTAAATTTACTAAGGTCAATGATAACAGGGACTCTCAGGAGGTCTGATACAGCCGATATACCTCTACTGTACGCTGTGCTGTTACAGTAGCCGTATTAGACCTCTTGAAAGTCAGTTTTATCATTGTCCTTAGGAAACTAAATCACTGTTTTATCAAAAAAATGTTTACTTTACGACGGTGTACCTAAAATTTAATCATCTTGGACAGTTTTTGAATGGTTCTTTGTAATTCAATAAAAAACGTTACCTCCTTAAGAAAACATTTTTTTTTTCACCACTACCTCGCCTTATTCACTATACGGAGTGGGGTAGGGCGGAGAATTAACGCCAGAGTTAAAAACTCTCCCGGAACCGTTAAGCAAACTCCAACTATTCAATATCTAATAAACTTCAGTTTATCGATCATGAGGTTGTCGGTGAGCGAGTTGTTTGCACACGCATTACCCCTCTCGGCCGTCCCGCCTACCACTTTTTTTTTTTTTCGTTTTCTTCCCTACCTCGCCTTTTAAGCAAAACGGGATTTTCCCGGGCCGTAGGGCGGTGAATCCCCTCCTCCGCCTCCGCGAAATCTTACTTTTTTTAAATATCATAACTGAATGACCTTTTTCGTTGGAAATTTGGTCTAGAATTACCTCCCCTTATTTAGTTACTTAATCAATGGCGCCTTAGCCCTAGTTGGGCTTTGGGCTCATTTAAATTCATAGCCATTCCTGCCTATCTTCTGCCTTTCTTCGCCATCCTCTTACCCCTATCCGTATCAAATCGTCCTCTACGTCATCCAACCACCTCAGTCTTGGTCTTCCTACTAGTCTCCTTCAGTGTGGCCTGCCATTAATTATCTGATTTTGGTAGCCTCTCATCCGGCATCCTTTGAATATGACCCAGCCATCGTAACCTTCCTTCTTTGATGAATGCCATATTAGGCTCACCAAAAAGCTCTTTGTCTATAAAGTAGAGCTCTTTGTTTTTCCTTATTTTCCAATGGCCATTGTTTAGGGAACACATCAAAATTCATATTTAAATTTAATTTGAATTAAATCAAGAAACCACAGCACAGCTGTTATCTGGAGCATACTGCATATATACCTCAGTTGTTATTGTGACGCCGCCATTGTTGAAGCGTAGACGCTCACGTAGCGTGAGAGATTGACTAGACTGGCCAGTTGAAAAATTTGTAATTCCACTGATTTACTAAACATAGAGTAAAAAACTACAGCAGCCGGCAAGGGGCCAAGAAAGGAAGAGAGAGAAGATGAACAGGAAGACTGGCAACTAGAAGAAAAGAGAAAATGCAAGTATCCCAACCCACCTATATTTAACCTCCGTATAAAATTACATGTAATAAAATATAGCAATCAATTTTAAATATTCACTTCTTTAATCCATTAACTCCTCTAATTTTACAGTCCCCAGCTCTTAAAGCAGAATTATTATGACAATATCCCTGACAGCCTTGGAAGGGATTGGCATAGTTTTTTTTTTTCTTATTTTTTATGTTATTTTATTTTATTGTCTATTGTATATAATTTTGATTATTATTTTGTTTTATTTATTTTATTTTTTTGTACATATAGTGTGAATATCATCCTACCTCACTATAACCAATGTCCAACAGACAGATTGTTATAATACTCAATAAAAAAAAAAAAAAAAAACTATGCCAATCCCTTCCAAGGCTGTCAGGGATATTGTCATAATAATTCTGCTTTAAGAGCTGGGGACTGTAAAATTAGAGGAGTTAATGGATTAAAGAAGTGAATATTTAAAATTGATTGCTATATTTTATTACATGTAATTTTATACGGAGGTTAAATATAGGTGGGTTGGGATACTTGCATTTTCTCTTTTCTTCTAGTTGCCAGTCTTCCTGTTCATCTTCTCTCTCTTCCTTTCTTGGCCCCTTGCCGGCCGCTGTAGTTTTTTACTCCATGTTTAGTAAATCAGTGGAATTACAAATTTTTCAACTGGCCAGTCTAGTCAATCTCTCACGCTACGTGAGCGTCTACGCTTCAACAATGGCGGCGTCACAATAACAACTGAGGTATATATGCAGTATGCTCCAGATAACAGCTGTGCTGTGGTTTCTTGATTTAATTCAAATTAAATTTAAATATGAATTTTGATGTGTTCCCTAAACAATGGCCATTGGAAAATAAGGAAAAACAAAGAGCTCTACTTTATAGACAAAGAGCTTTTTGGTGAGCCTAATATGGCATTCATCAAAGAAGGAAGGTTACGATGGCTGGGTCATATTCAAAGGATGCCGGATGAGAGGCTACCAAAATCAGATAATTAATGGCAGGCCACACTGAAGGAGACTAGTAGGAAGACCAAGACTGAGGTGGTTGGATGACGTAGAGGACGATTTGATACGGATAGGGGTAAGAGGATGGCGAAGAAAGGCAGAAGATAGGCAGGAATGGCTATGAATTTAAATGAGCCCAAAGCCCAACTAGGGCTAAGGCGCCATTGATTAAGTAACTAAATAAGGGGAGGTAATTCTAGACCAAATTTCCAACGAAAAAGGTCATTCAGTTATGATATTTAAAAAAAGTAAGATTTCGCGGAGGCGGAGGAGGGGATTCACCGCCCTACGGCCCGGGAAAATCCCGTTTTGCTTAAAAGGCGAGGTAGGGAAGAAAACGAAAAAAAAAAAAAGTGGTAGGCGGGACGGCCGAGAGGGGTAATGCGTGTGCAAACAACTCGCTCACCGACAACCTCATGATCGATAAACTGAAGTTTATTAGATATTGAATAGTTGGAGTTTGCTTAACGGTTCCGGGAGAGTTTTTAACTCTGGCGTTAATTCTCCGCCCTACCCCACTCCGTATAGTGAATAAGGCGAGGTAGTGGTGAAAAAAAAAATGTTTTCTTAAGGAGGTAACGTTTTTTATTGAATTACAAAGAACCATTCAAAAACTGTCCAAGATGATTAAATTTTAGGTACACCGTCGTAAAGTAAACATTTTTTTGATAAAACAGTGATTTAGTTTCCTAAGGACAATGATAAAACTGACTTTCAAGAGGTCTAATACGGCTACTGTAACAGCACAGCGTACAGTAGAGGTATATCGGCTGTATCAGACCTCCTGAGAGTCCCTGTTATCATTGACCTTAGTAAATTTAATCACTGTTTTTCAAAGAAACTTTTGGCTACTTTACGATGTTTTACTTAGAATTTAATTATCTTGAAAATTTGTTAAGCGATCCAATTATTATAATTCGTAATTCATTATATAATAATTCAATTATTCAATGAAAAATGTGACTAACTTAAGAAAAACAAAAAAATATTCTTTACTACGTTTTCGTTCGAAATCGGCCTATGTATCAAATAAATTGTTTTGTTGAAAATATCTAGAAATAGCCTCAGATTTCGGCTATAACGAAATAAGATACCCTGCATTATGTTTTGTTTTTGGTTGGCGCTATCGAACATCAACACATTTGACCGCGTTATGTGGTCTAGCTACAGACGTTTATTTCTTGCAGGAATACAGATAGCCTGGAGAGTGTCAACAAATCTCACGTTTCTACCTGCCATAGCTCCATAACGACTCCGTTTATGTCCCTCCATGTGTCCTTCCTACCGACTAAATACGGTTGAAGGACATAGGAATTATACACGGTGGGCCAGACCCCCTTACCGTGCACCCCTCCCCCCCCCACATCCCTATAAATTGCATATCGTTGTGTTCCTTGTAACTATTTTTAAAAAAAAAGCCAATGTTCCCACAAAAAAAGTGAACGCACTGCCCCAAAATGGCGTCCAAAGATGGCGGATAGACGATTTTGACTTTAGTTAGTTTTTTGGTCACTGAGAATCAGCATTTGGCTTAATTTCCTTATAGTTGTTCTTTTATTAAAGCTGAATAGTTATAGAATAATAAAACATGAAGAAATATTAAAAAATAATTGGCTTAGGCTATGAAAAACACCAGTAAAGTAAATTTGTTTAATAAAAAAAATTTCAAGTTACAAATCAAGCGTCGTTTGTAATTAAACGGCCTACAATAACGCAAAACGTGCTGAAATAAACCATCTGGAGAATATATTTATCTTTCTAAAACGCTGATTATTTTTTACAAATGTTTAAGCAGTTCCGTAGAAATTGCACTTATGTGGCAGAAAAGCGGTACTGGCGTGGGTGCCTACAGGCCTCTACCACACCATTCACTGCTCATAAATGGCTTAGTTATAGTGATATAATAACATTTTTGGTACATTATATTGGTTTAATTAACGAACAAATATTAATGCAATAATTTAAATGTAAAAAAAAAAAATTAAAATTTAAAATTTTTTTTTTTTTTTTAATTTAACCTTCTTTATTCTGTACGTTGTTCGTTTAAGAAGACCTCAATTGTAAAAATGATATAATTATAATAATAAAAGTTAATTAAAAAATACTTTGCTAAATATCTTGATTTTTTTTTTTATTTAACGGTTGCAATTGAACACTGTGTTTTGTATATTTACTGATTCTTAGAAGTAATTAAAATGTTTATATACTTCCCAGGAAATGAGTCATATTAATACCTTTTTTATAAACTAAAATAATATATACCTAATCTGAACTATATATATTGAATAGCTACCGGGTTGTTTAGTAAAACTCATATATCATTAATTAAAAAAATAATTTTTATTTCCTTTATTTTGTGCAGAAGTTGGGCTATATCATAAATAAATAGGAAATTTTAATATTGAATGAATTATTCTCTATGCACAAAGAAAGATAGAAGGGGTGATGCTATAGAAATATATTCTCCAGATGTTTGATTTCAGCACGTTTTGCGTTATTGTAGGCCGTTTAATTACAAACGACGCTTGATTCGTAACTTGAAAATATTTTTGAAAAAAAATTTGACTTTACTGGTGTTTTTCGTAGCCTGAGCCAATTATTTTTTAATATTTCTTCATGTTTTATTATTCTATGACTATTCAGCTTTAATAAAAGACCAACTATGAGGAAATTAAGTTAAATGCTGATTCTCAGTGACCAAAAAACTAACTAAAGTCAAAGTCGTCAATCCGCCATCTTTGGACGCCATTTTGGGGCAGTGCGTTCACTTTTTTTTGTGGGAACATTGGCTTTTTTTTAATAATTTGTTACAAGGAACGCAACGATATGCAATTTATAGGGATGTGGGGGGAGGGTGCACGGTAAGGGGGTCTGGCCCACAGACTATTATTAGAAACTCTCTGAAGATGGGTTAGATCACCGAAACGTTGAGCATATAACCACATTAAAAAAAAAAAATATTAAATAAGTGTTTGAACTGGGATGAAGAAATATCTTTCGCAAACTAAAAATTAATGTTATTATTTCACATGTACCTTTCTAATTATTTTCCTCAATATTTATTTTTTATCTGGTATTTGCATTCCTCCGAATAAGGATTGTAACGTAGGCCGCAATGTCTGCACAAAGAAAATAAATGTTTAAAGGAAGGAGATGGTCCGGGATGGCGGTCATAAATAGGCTAAATAGTGGCAAAACTATTTTATTAAATGCCAACGTTTCGAACCGACTTTGCCTTACCTAAACAAGTCAGCAAATTCCCAAATACATGCCCTTACCCTAGTTTTCCAGTTCTAGGTGGAACTCCTAGCTGAGCACACCTTTAAGTCTCTAATTTTATTCTTCTAATTTTATTTACTTATTAAATTTTTCGGTTTTCTTTTTTCTTGTCCTTCTCCACATTCCTTTATGTCTATTATTTCATATTATATCTTTTTTCCTTATCTTTAAATCTCTGCTGTAGGTTTGTAGAAGTATATTCACATTTGCATATATTATATATTACACTACAACAATTGTTACCATCTTTTTAATTCACTTTAGGATCTTGTTACTTACTCTGTTTATAGTTTAATGTACTTATTGTTTATAATTTAAATAAGCTTATTCACATTGTTTATAATTTTTTGTCTAAATATTATGTAACTTCCGCAATTTCCTATCTTTTTGTATCTAGTCCGCTCTAGCCCTGAAGAAGACCTGCAAAGTCCGGTCGAAACGTTGGCTTTTAATAAAATGGTTTTGCCACTATTTAGCCTACTTATGACCGCCACCCTGAACTATCTCCTTCCTTTATAATGCAACGGACAACTATTAAATATTCAAAATAAATGTTTGTTTTTGTAAACTTCTAATGACTATAATTCTCAACCATCTTTTCATCATTAAACATAATTGTTTTCATTAAATTTATTATCTTTAAAATTTTGTTTTGGCTAACTTCGATATTGTTATCGTTTGTCCAAGGGTAAAAATAACTAATAGAATCTATAAAAAATTATTTTAAGGAGTAAGAACAAAAGTTTGAAGGTTCAAGGTTTAAGCGTAATAGGCCAAGGATAACGTATAATTAGGTTCAGGTCCCGAAGATTTTCAAGGATCTGACAGTCCTTTCTTCCCCAGGGTGTTGTATTCCTCCAGTTGATACGTCCTTCCATCTCGCCTTACCGCGGAGTCGCGTATCCAATCCCCTGATCCTTTGTGTCATCTTATACGTTGCAGGGTATCATACCACCTCACTTAATTGGTTAGAAGCAAAAACTTTTTCAAAAAAACAAAATCCTTGTCTCTCAGATACAAGAAATTAACTAACCAGTCTGTTTCGAATCACATATTAATTATTATATTTTTTAAAAATAATTCAAAATAAATGTATTAATTTATTTATTAAATCATCCAAACACTTGTTCACATCATAACTGATCATAACTAATAATAACTAATTAATAATAATGTTCTTTTTATTTATTTATTTGGTTGCATTTTGGGTGCCGTGTGCAACTTTATAGGTTAGAGTTGAATTACATTTCAATATGTCTTATGTATGTAAAATTTTATATGTCTATGTTGTTACGATGTTTGTTTAAAGAACGTGTTGTTACAACTGAATAGGTTATTTCTAATTTACATTGTGAGTTCGTTTATGAGGATGCTATTGTTTAAATATGTCTGTAGTAATTGTGTTTTTCCGGAAATTGAAGTAAGTGCTTCTGATTTCCAGGTTGTAGGGCTTGTCGATATCCTAGCAGCAGATATGATGTCGTTGATGAATCCAAGCTCGGCCAATCTTCCAAAATATGTGTGCCATTGTCAAAGCTGTACTGTAGCTGCGACATCTTGGTGGCGAACTACCGTCGAGTAGGTGCCCATGCGTGAGCCTGTTGTGCCCTGTTCTGAGGCGTGTGATGATGGTCTGCTCCCGTCGGTTTCCTTGAATCTGTGGAAGTGGAAGCATGTCATTAAACATTCTTTTCATTTTGTTGTTACCAGAATCTTTTGTCCAACAATATCGCCATGCCTCTCTACACTGGTTCAAAATTGAGTTGTTGAAATCGTAGAGCGCTATTTTATTGTCTGGTGCTGGAATAATGGTGGATGTTTCTTTTGCGGCTCTATCAGCCAGTTCATTGCCTGGTATTCCTATGTGACTGGGGACCCACAAACATTTTATCGTTTTATCGTTCTGTCCAAATAGTCAAAGAAGTACAATTTAATAAAATCACTTTCCGGTACTACTTACGGCTGCGATAGAACTTCTTTGCTGAGGTTATACAGATGTCTAATAAGGCCGATTATTGACTACGGGTGCGAAGTATACGGGGATGCCTCGAAGAAAATATTAAACAAGCTAGATCCAGTACACCATTCAATGATCCGTCGAGCAACAGGAACCTTCAGGACTAGCCCTATTAACAGTCTAGTTTGGGAGGCTGATGAATGGCCGCTAGAACTACGCAGACACTTTCTTTTGTTAAAGTTTTTAGGACGCTTAAAAGTAACTACAGACATCTTTGACTTCTCGACGTATAAATTACCAACTCGCCTTTCCAACTACCCGCCACTAATCAATATGTACACACTAACAAAGCTGTTCAAATCAAACGTAAAACCTTTACCTCCTTGGACAAACAGTAGAACACTTTTCGATTTTTCCTGAAAAAATACAAAAAAGTAAACTAACCCACCAGTAGCACTAAAACAACTCTTCTTAGCTCATATGTTCTTTTTAAAACAGTATGATTTAGACAATTAAATTGCAACAAAAAAAAAAAAAAAAAAAAAAAGAACTAATATACACTCCCCTAAAACACCCAAAGTATCATATTTAGAATATGCTACATTAATAACAACACTGCGATATTTTGGCTTATTCTAACTGAAAACATTCGACTGAAACGCATTTATCGACCAAATAAGTGTTTTCTAAGCGTGAAATGGAATATTATCATTCATTAAAAGACGGATGATCATTATTTTTTAATCATTAAAAAGTATACTTGTATATAGAATCGATAGCCATCAAAGATATCGAAATACCAATAAAAATACATTATTATTTTATGTCGCGATGTTTTCAATCTTTGAAAGAAGAGTAACAGAGTTCATATTATTTAATTGATATATTTTTTTTTTACAAAAAAAATGTCTTCAAAAATAATTTAAAAAATAGTAAAAATAATAAAAAAAATAATAATTTTATTTGAAACTAGGAAAACAACCCATTAAATATTCAATGTATATGAGAATATAAAGATTGAAGGAATTACTAATACCTACAAAAGTATTAACATGTATTACTTTAAAACACCAACAAATACAGAAAAATGAATAAAAAATTACTCAAAATAAAAAAAAATCAATCAATTTTTCTCTGATAGTATGTTTTAAATGGTCTCAATTTTATATCGGTACTAGCGAGGCAATTTATTTTTTATTATTTTTTTTTTTAGGTTTGCTTTCTTACTACCGATGGTAGGTAGCTTTTTATTCGAGTGAGAGATTAAAAAAAAAGTGCTCAGAATCGATTTATTCCACTCGTGTTTTAGACATCAATGATCAAATTTGGTTCGGTGTCTAGATTGTGCGGGTTGGTGTCTAGATGGTCCTATAACAATTTTTTTTTTTTTTTTTTTTATTATTTTTTTTTATTTATTTATTTATTTATTTTTTTTTTTTTTTTTTTTTTTTTTTTTTTTTTTTTTTTTTTTTTTTTTTTTTTTTTTTTTTTTTTTTTTTTTTTTTTTTTTTTTTTTGAACGATTTGCAAATATTTCAGATTGCACCCAGTTTGATTTAGGACAAAGTTGGACAAAAGGTTAACAATGAAGTATTATCAATTTTATTGAATTCCGTTCACAACTTTCATATATGTGTGCAAATGTGTTTTATATGTCAGAAATGTCTGTATATGTAAAACAGCACGTTCGATTTTATTCGAATTTGGAGGGAAATTAGGGATTGCTAAACAGACAATCAAGTATGTATCGATTTTATCAAACTATATACACTACGTTCAAAATATTACTTCCGCTATTAGATCAGGAAATTTATTATTTCAGAAGCCTGTAGTTGGAAAACGGCTCCACATATCGCGCCCACTAATCTACATGGTCTATCACACTAACTTAAATATATACATATATAATATTTAATTTATACGTGTGCTTGTTATAACCAATAACAGGTTAGTAAGAAGTCTTAATACTTAAGCATGTGTTGTCATATTATGAAAAGAGGATATAGTTTAGTGAGGTTCGATTCCGAGGTAGCCAACTCTCATTTTCGTTTATAATAAAAGTTATACTTTCCCGCATATCGATATCTGGCTCGTGGTCGATCGTGAATGGGCCGTTGACAAAAAGCAGGTGTGGCAACAGCCTAGGCTGACGACAGTGTTACCCAACTTCCGCTACCATTGTCTTCTGCTTCACTTTCACACGTAAGGGGTTATTGAATGGAATCCGGATCTTGATTTATGTCCATCCAAAGAGGTTATAAAAATATTTATTTAGATTATCTCTTTGCTTCCTTCCTACCGAAAAACTTGAACATTCAATTTTTAAGTTTTAAACATCATAAACAAATTTGGTACCGTTTCTTTTTTTTACTTTCCTGCCTATACTAGGTAAGGAGAGTATTGCAATCGGGTCAAATTTCCGACATTTGCGACGAATCTATACGTTTCAGAGCCACCTGAGTCCGAAAAACACATTTTTAGCCATTGGTCTGTCTGTCTGTGCCAAGATTTTCTCGAGAACTACTGAACCGATTTTGTTGTTTCTCTTTTTATTTTGTAGGGTTTTGACAACTGATACAACTGTGACAGAAATTCGGATCTCCATGGGCGATAGCTTGAGCGCAATAAATGAAAAACTATTATTAACGAAGTTACAGCTATTTAAATTCCAATTTAAGATTACGGTTTCATATCCTGGTTTCAGAAAGAATGAGTGAATGAGAGAATAAATTGTCTAAGTGAAAGTAAGAAAATATGTTGCCCGCATCATACAATCTTCACTATGTATCTAGTTCAATTCTTTTTTGTTTCTTCATGATCATATGTAAAGATATAAAAAGTTTTCTGAAATAGATAGGAAACTCGTGTGAGTTGACACACCAGATATTTTTTTTCAATTACTCCTATATGGCTGTGGTGTTCTCACTTGACCTTCATTGATTTTTAGTACTAATGAAACGGTTGAGAGACTAGTGCAGGGAATTCCTGGAGTCTTACTTTTCCTCCACATGTAGACGGACAAGGCTGATTCGGAGTTCTTTTGGCAGATTCTTAAAATGTATGACTTTGTTCTTAAAAGATATTTTTTTTTACTTAACTTCAAATCTATTATTTTTTATATAATGTATATTTATGTTTATTATTTTTATTTTTAATTATTCTATTAATCCGCTTTTGTTTGTACGTATTGTATGAATGAACTCTTATAGTCCAAATACTTTTTGTCCTTTAATATGGCAGAATGCATTTGTATTCAATAAAGTTGTAACAATTTCGGTTACCTCCTACCTCGTCATTTCGAACATACTGGGGTAGGTTTAGAGGTTGTGAACCAGAGTGGGAAGGTCTAGATTCATTCCGTGAGCCCCAAAAAATAAATTTCAAACCGCTCTAATTTTGAACCGATACCGCAAGACTCGAGAATGATAAAGCCGGCGACGTTTCAACACCCTCAATCACCTCGGCTCTTGGTTCTGTGTATGTTATCAAATATATCGATAATGTAATGTTCAGGGAATTCACTGTTTAAAAGCTTATTTTAATTGATGCGCCTTAATTTTAGGAAAGTTCTTTCGATTTGTGAGAACTTTTGGGATTTTTCTGGGTGAGGATAATGATATAACATCAATTTTGTCAACTTCCACTCTTCATTTTGGTATATGGAAATATTTTCTTCGGTAGATTTGCATTGCTAAAACGTATAATTATAGATCTAATCGGAGAAAATTCGCGAATCATTGATAATATATTATCGAATTCCATTTATAGCAATTAAAATTTATGCACCTAGTACTTCCACTTGGACTAACGTCTAACTTGGAAGCAGATTGAAACGACAAGAAACAGCTCGACGTTTCCGATTACTTCAGAGCTTACTAGGCAAACGCTCTCAACTTCAAATTATTTACAAAATACTCAATACGTGACTATAATAAGGCCTGTTTGGACATACGGAGTTGAGCTTTGGGGCTCTACTAAACCATCGAATTCCTCTCGGATCTCGTCCTTCCTCAATGTTCCTTAGTTTGTTACTAGTAAAATAATCGATAGCGACCTTAATGTTCAACATGTTTCCGATTTTTCCAAATCCAGATTCGTATCCTTCCATGATAAAGTTCAGAATCATCCCAATATCTCGTTTCTAGTTTTGCTTCCTCTTCGATCTCTGGTAACCACCCGA